>CM073776.1:63403225-63432556 GCA_037158775.1 Hetaerina titia | reverse complement strand
CTCTCACACACAGAAGGCCTCGGAGTAGGCCGAAAGCTCAAATCATCTACAGTGTGAGTGTCCTTTTACGTGTTATCTGTTTTATTCTGTATATATATATATATATATATATATATATATATATATATATATATATATATATATATATATATATAATTATTATTATTAGGTAATCTACCGGTTAAGGTAGGTTTTTGGATGGACACAACTATCCAATAACCATTTTGTAACTCCAAACAAAACCCAATCCAGCAACCTAATCTACATCAGGTCCCTCTTCATCTCTGTGCACTTCTTTCCTCCCTTCATCCCGTCCAACATCCCTATCCTGTTCCTGCCCTTTCCTCGCTTGCCCAACATTCTCCCCTCTATTACCTTCTTCAACATTCCACTACCGCTCAATACGCCTTTCATCCATTTTTCCTGCCTCCATAGGATTTCTCTCAACAAACCCCTCTCCTCACCCACCATCTCCAGTACTTCCTCATTTGTTTTCCTTTCGGTCCATTTCACCTTCTCCATTTCAAAAGCCTCCAATCTCTGTCTATCCTCCTGCTTCAGTGACCACGTTTCCGCGCCGTACATAGCTACGCTCCACATCAGAGTTTTTACTAGTCTTGTCTTAACATTCCTACTCAACGTCCCCGTCATCAACTCCCTCCTTCTTGAGAAAGCCTCCTTGCCTAGCGCAATTCTTCTCCTTACGTCCCTACCACTTTGACCGTATTGGTCCAAAACACTTCCGAGATATGTAAACTGCTCTACCTGCTCTATTTTTTCCCCGCCTATTTTAATATTTAGCTTAGCCTTTTTCTTTCTGGAAAATCGCATATCCTTTGTTTTATTAATATTGATTCTCATCCCATATTTATCGCACTGAACCTCCAATTCACTCAACAATGCTTGCAACCCCTTGGCTGACTGAGCCGGAATTAGAAGACGTAGCAGCGGCAAAATGCGGGTTTTCATGTTGGCATCGTGGTTGCAGAGAACTTTTTCAATTTCATGTGCTCAAATCCAATGATGACCCCTCCGTACTCGTAACTCATTCATAATACAGGGTGCGGCAACATTGCTTCCTTCTTTCAAAAGCAAAATCACTTTTAAAAATGAAGTTATGTTGCCACACCCTGCACATTGTCTTTCATGGTACGAAATAAAGATTTAAGTGGCTCCCTCTGCTGATCAACTCCTCATGAAAGGAGCATACAGTAACACGATCTTGTAATATCTTAACGTGCGGCTGTCATACTCGTATTTTCAAATGCGGAGGTGAATGCTCTGGAAACTCGAGTCCGGGGTAAATATTTACATGCGTGGGAAAAACCTGGAAGGAACCGCAGACCTATATCCTTGGAGAAAATCCACTGCGAGAACATGTGCGCAAAACCTGTGAAAAAAACGATTTAATGTTTTTCCGTTTGGACGAGTTTGAAGTGTTCGTGGCATGAGGTAAAACAAAGCAACGAGCAAGAACGTCAGAGAGAATACAATGACTGGTCGCTAAATATTTCGTGTGTGTGCGTTAGAAGCTTTAGATATAGGCTGTGTTTGCGACGAGAGGATTTCCTGAGAGAGAGAAAGAGAGGAGAAAGGGGTCGAGGAGGAAGGAAAGGCGGAGAGGAGAGAGAGGGATGTGGTTGGCACGGCGGAGGCAGGCGGTCTTCACCACCAACCGCCAGCTTTTCCCTTTGTGAACGAAATGTGGCTGGGAAGAGACGCAGGTCGGTCGGTACAAGGAGGGGAAGTGAGGGGGGAGGGGGTTGGCGGGAGGGGAGAGACAGAGGGAGGGGGAATGGTCGAAGGAATGTGGGAGGGTTCGTTCGATCCCAGGAGATATCGCATCGGAATGCGCACCCATTGCCCAATTGGTGAGAGGGGGAGGGAGGGATGGGGGGAAGGGTGGCGTGAGGGGGGGCGAGTGGGGAGGTGGAGAGGGGGAGGCCGTTTCCCCCCCACCCCCTACGACAACCCCATCCCTTACCACTATCAATCTCTCCCCCTGCCCTCTCCCCCCACCTGAAACCATCACTATACTCCCTTCCCCCTTATGTTTTTGCCCCTTTCCATTCCTACTCCATCGTCTCTCTCCCCCCCTCCGGCCTTGCTATCCCCTCTCACCCCATTCCCCCCTCCTTCCCCGAGATTACCCCTTCCTACTTTTCCTCCGGCACTCCCTTTCCTCCTCTCCTTCGTACGCACGCACACTCTTATAAACTCTTTCTTTTCTCTCACCCCCTTAGTCCTTCCCCCGTCCCCCTTCCCGTCAATTTTTCCACGGCTTACCGACAGCGCACATGACTACATCTCCCCCTCCTCCAAATGTCTTTCCGCCGGGCTTGTGTACATACCATGTGCATGCACCCTCACTCCCTCCCAACCAACCACACCCCCCACCCCTTCCTGCCCACCCTCTTTCTCACCCCTTCCTCTTCATCCGCGAGCCTTCATCCCCTCCAACCCACACCAACTGATTTACGTGATAGCTGTATTCCTCCTTCCAATATTTTTCGTAAGTTTTTGACCCCCTTCCCAGCATTTTTCTCTTTTAAGTGGCTAATGGATTTATATACAATTGGTCCGAGAAAGGGAATTTTTATGATGACTTTTGCTCTGATCATAAAGACCGCGACAATGACAACTTACCGGGGGTGGGAGGCAGCGATTACATAGTATATTTCTCTCGGGGACGATCCATGTCGTGGAAATACCGACAGGAGCGGGGCGAACGTTATTAACCAATCTCAATTTTTGTAATCTTTAAAACGATTTCACTTATTTAAATTCAATGATTCCCTTTAATGAAACGTTTTTTCTCTCCCGAGCTCATTTCGAAGCCCGTAATATTTATAAAACTTTTTTTTAAGACCTGCAAAATACGTGGGTGATGAGTTAGTTTCCATGCCAGATATTGCAACGCTCTTCACGACTGTGGCACTGTGTGAAATATATTAGCGATAATTGAGCATTTGACTCGGAGATTGTAAAGTGCATGCGTCATTGTCCGCGACCGATTAATACCCCAATGTGTGCTTTCTGAGAAAAGAAGAACGAACTAATCGGAGGTGATATTCAAGTATCCCGGGCTGCGGTCGTTGGCAAGCGTATTGCTTTTGCTTCACGTGAAACGCATTATTAAAATGAAAATAGTCGAGATTGAATTAATTGGGAATAAAGAGTAGTTAGGCTTACTGCGGCCTCCAACCAACATTCGAGGAATAAGCTGGTCTCCTGGAAAGAAATTTGTAATTTTTTGAAGGGCGGGAGGGTAATTTTAAGTGAATAAAAGGTCGTCATTTAAGTTTTATCAAGTCACCTTTATTCATTCAATACAGTATTTGGGAAAGTGTAAGTACAGTAATAGTTATTACAAGAAAAAAGACAATTAGACACACCCAAGACGAGAGCTACTCAGTTTGGGGTGCGTGTGAGACTTTTAAGAAGGGCACATGAGTTCTGTCGTCACGGGAATAATTGAGGCCTACCCAATAACGGAAGATTAGACAAACGGAAAGGATAAAAAAAGAGAAATATAATTCCACCACACGTACGCTCCGGCACCGGTGGATTTAAATGCTCCCATCTTAATCTCGCACATTCCGGCATCACAAGAAGATCAAGGCCAACATTTTTGGCCAGCATGTCATCTGACCTTCCTTTAACGAGAACTTCCCGAAGTCAATTTTTGGTTTCCTACAGCCTCATAAATAATTTCGGGTGTTCTTAACATCCCCTGCCACAAATCAATTGTAGACTCGCGTGGTATGACATAGACGCCAACAGGCGTACGATGCCTATCACTGACGATCGATTTGGGTACTTGTGTGTGTGTTTTGTGTTCACTTTCACAATTTTTCTTCTTCGCGTATTTTCTCGGTCATTATGCAGGTTAGGCGTTTCACAAACGACTATGGATATTTATTCCTAAAGGAAAATACGCGTGGGTACATTCGCCTGGAAAATATATTTTATTTGATCATGTAATTGAAAATCTGGCCTCTTTCATTGCTAGTGGGTTGTGCTAATCTGGCAAAATCATGAAATGTGATTGGTTTTAATGAATTTTGCATTGAGGAGTAATCACTGCCCATTCATCCGCGGTTTATACATTTAAACAATTTTGTAATCTTTTTGATTGCCAATGTTGCCTTGAAAAAAGGTAGTTCCATTGAAAATATTATGCAAAAGATATTTACCAAATCAGGGAAATTCTCCTCCCATCATGTCATTTGTTGAACCATGAAAAATCAGCTATGAGAACAATGGAATTCAGAATTTCATCTTGAAAATCGATCGAGGGCTCCATAACATAATTTACAATATATTGGTTTTTCGTTTAAATATTTGCTATAATTTGTGTGTCAAATTAAATTACACAAATAAGTTCTTAAAATCAGACAAAAAGTAATGTGATAGACATGTTCCTTACTGTCACATGTTAGGAAAACAACTTCTGTGCCTGCAGAAACAAACCAAAAGCCAAAAACATGTAAATATTGCCATTTGACATAGTGAAGACCTTCCTGTGAAATCCTTTATATTTCCCATATGATTTACTTGTTGAACAAGGATGTGATTCTAAGGGTGTGTTATTCATCAGAATATATTCACCATTAGTCCAATATCAGCTGTTTAATGTGCTGTGGCAATGGGACCTTTCATCCATATTAGCTTTTTGAAGACTGTATTTGATGTTCACAAAAAGTTAGTCACGATCCTTGTCCTTTCTTTCATCTTACTTCACATTTCCTCTAATTTCCCCTCGTTGAACAACATTCAGTCCCTGAAGTTGTTCTCGAAAAAGGCATTTCTCAGAAATCATTTCTGGTTCACTTAGTCACTGGATGAAAAAATGTTTTCTAACAGAAAAGAACTGTGAATATTTACAAAAAATGACCTTTGTCTTTCAGAATTTGATGATATACATCAATAGTGGTTCATGTCCAGCTATAGGTGTATCCAGTGTAACTTTTAGCCAGCATTGAATTTTATATTCATGAAGCTTGTATCCATAGTTATTATGGACCACCTCCTTACAAATTCACATGGCCAAGGTATTATTTAATGAATTGCATGTTAAAATCACCTTGCTAGTCATATCAGGCATTGAAATCACTGTATGGATTGATCACCCATTGAAATCACTGTACACTGCACTCTATTACTGAGTGATAATTCTGGTTGCTCCTACCTCTAACTCTTTAAGCTGAAGTGTGATATAAAAAGAAGCAATTTGAGTCATTTGTTGGGTTTGACAGAAACTTTGTTGGATCTGTCTGATCCCTTCTACTGTAATAAGACTTCTGAGCATTTCAATATTTGAATCTCAGCCAAAAATATTTTATAGGGCTGAGAGGGAAGAAATATAGAAGCAAGCCCTCTTTAATGTGATCATGCATTGTGATATATTGCATTGTGATAAAATGATAAGGATATGATGAGAACATATGCTTATAACAAATAACCTGTGGGTATACCAATGGAATTTAAAAAGAATATTATTGTCACTATGCCAAAAAGGAAAGGGAAACAAATTTTAAAACTAAAGAATGATTGGTCTGTTGGCCTATCCATTGAAAAATATGGCAAGATTAATTTACCAAAGAACAGAGAAGGTCAAAGAGAATTTAAATAAGGACCAATTTGAATTTAAGGGTGAAGGCACAAGAGAAAACATTTTCCTCAAAAACTAGGATTACAAAAGAGGATACAGAAATATCAACAACTTACATTGAATTCATGGATTTAGAGAAAATTTTTGATCTGTGAATTGGAAAATGATGCTGTATATCCTAAAGGAAAGTGGATTGAGCTTTGACAGCAAGGATTGATGCATCCTCTATATAGGGAACAAGCATCAGTGAAAGAGTAAGGAAAGGTTGCTTATTATTACCCTTAATATTTATTGTGTGCATTAAGAAGGGAGTAAATGAGATCAAGGTAAAGGAAAGAGATGGCAAGTGAATTCAAGGAGAAAGGATAATTTCTTGCAAATTGTGGATAATATACCTATACTTGCCAAGAAGAAAGAAGACTTTACAAGAATACTAGCTAATATGGAGAATTGAATGGAAAAGTTCAATCAAGGTAAGCAAGATTAAAACTAAGGTTATGGACAACAGTTGAACCAGGGAAATAATCTCAAAGTAAGACAAGGAATGGATACACTGGAACAAGTGGAAGAATTTTGTTATTTAGGCGGTAATACTGCAAGTAATGGAAGAAGGGTTATGTAGTAAGCAGAATAGGAACAGTGAATAAAGGTTTCTGTGAAAAGAAGCAACGACTAGCATCAAATATGTAGTGTTAGCATAGTCGTGAAGCAGAATGCATGAGAATAAGGTGGGTAGGTAGAGTAACAAATGAACTAGAACATAGCTAAATGGGTGGAGAGAGAAACCTATAAAGGATATTTATGAGAAGATGGGGTCAATTAATTGGGAACATCCGGAGGCATGATAGTGTGCTGAAGTTCATAATTAAAGGAAACACAGAGGGAAAGAATTACAAAGAAAGGCTGAGGATGAGGTAACGGAAGCTGGTAATGGAAGATGTCAGTGCTAGCAGGTATGAGGAAATGAAGAGGTTAGCAGAGAATAGTTTAGGAGATCTGCTATTAACTAATCCCCGAATTGATAATCTGAGATAATGAGATATATGTAAAACAAAACTGCCTGTATGTAGCAATAGGAGGCTTCATTTTTACATTCCATATGTATAGATTGAAATCACCAGGCCACAAATTAAGTACAATGCCATTTGTGGAGACACTGCATGCCTTCCTCAATGATTTTGGGTGATGTTTAAAATTCAGCATTATAGTTTCCTCATACCTGGAGTGACAAAACTAGGAAGCCACCATATTATTTCTTTTTGGTAGTAATGAAAACACATTATGAAAATTTAGTTTTTTGTGGGACAAGCCTTAATTTACGTGAACAAAATGAAACATTTCATAAATACTTTGCTGCCGGTTGTTACCACTTCATAAGCAAGGGTATTGGGGATGCAACCAATACATAAGTAAGAAATTGATACATTTGACTAAATGAGTTAGTTGCTTGACTATGCTTTTAACACCAAAACCTTGCAGAGGTTAAGGATATAGTACACAAAATTCAACTATTGCATCAGATATTGGCATTAGCATCCAAGTAAAGTGAATGCACGTTCGTGCTAGTAATCTTTAGTGATCAGCATTGTGCAACCAATATGGCTTTGTAATAAGTTAAATCTACAGGAGTTCATAGATAAACAAGAAATAATAATTCAGACTAGATGCCTAGGTTCCTTGTAGATTAATGCTGAAAATGCTATTTCATATTTGTGTGGAAAGTCAAGAGAAAGAGTTACAGTCCTTGCCTCATGTAAAGTTTATCCCCACACTTACCTAAGGGTCTTCTAATCAAGTCCATTCACATTAATAAGAAGCTGAGTTAATGATAGAGGCAAAAGCTGTGCTTGGGAGAGAAATGAGTAAAAGAAATTAAGCACTACATGAAAAAATTCATGCTCATGGCTATGGAGTTATAATCCATTGGAAAACCAAAGTCAGAGAAGACTGGGAACCTTTGAAGTCAAGTACATATTGAGGAGGGCTGCTAAATGCCAAACTGACAGATGAAATCCTAGCTAAGGGAAGTATGTAATCGGAGGAGTTGGGAGAAAATATTATGAGGAACATTATATGGAAGAAAAAGGAGATTGATTGGACATGCATTGAGACAGTGGTTTTGTCAGGACTCTAAAATGAATTTGCATTAGGTAAAGAACCTTTTGAGTAGGAATATGGAGTATAGGAGGAAAAGGCTAGGGGAAACTTCAATATGGAGCAAGGCTTTGTATGGAACAGAAACATGGTCATTGAAGCAAGATGATAGATGTTGATTTTGAGATCTTTGAGATTTGGGTGTGGAGAAAGATGTGGAAGGTAAAAAAGGATGGGAAGAAAAATAACAAGGAAGTGAATGCCAGGGTGGGAAAGGGGATTGTTAGGAGCAATCCAAAGTCAGTAGAAAAGGTGAATGGCATTTTAATTAGGTCTTGGATATTGAAGGCTATGATATCGAGGAAAGAATTTGAGGCAGGATAGGAAGTGGGAGGAGTCAGATGGGGATGATGGATGGAATGAAGGAAGGAAGTTACAGATTTGAAGAACAGTTTAATGTTGTTTGGGGTGTCAGGTTGTGTCTTTTTAGTCAAAGTTATGAAATGTAAGGATGTTTAGTATATGTCCATCTAACACCTAGCTTAAACAATAGATTACCAATTAAAAATGTAGTAGGAGGAAAAGCCCCATAAGTACTATGTGGATGCATACGGAAAGGGAGGGAGTTGAATCAAGAAGTGTATTGATAGACAAAGGAATGTGATAGGGTTATCTGCGATCACCATTGCTCTTTTACATTTTACTGATGAAATATTTGGGGGGCCATGGAGAGAATCATAGGTAGGAATGAGTGGAAAGCTTATTGAGATAGGTTTTTGCATAATATAGCCTCAGATGGTTAATTTACGAAAGAGGTATGGTTATTAATGAATTTATCCCTGGAATAATTCAATATCTATGGGATCAAGATTGAATATGAGGAAATCAGAAGAATCTCATTTCTTAGAAGTGTTTAGACTCAAATGTTGAAGTTGGAGGACTTCATTGGAATAAAGTTAATGTTTCATCTGTTTGAGTAATCTCTCAGATAGAAGTGAGTACTGTGCTAAATATATTGGGAATTTGTTCAGTAAAAGGACACTCAAAATAGGTGATATATTGGGCCAGCATTTTAATAATAGGAAAAAAGAAAAAAAACTCAGTGAAGACGTTAATACCAAATAGCTTTTTATGGTGCCAGAGTGTTTGGGTTTTTCCTACAGTAATGTTTTAAGATAGTTAAATTCATTTACATGATGATCAACATCAACATTATCAATGTGTTGATTACATGTTTCTATTTAATTATGTGTTAGTGAATTTCATAGTAATGAAGAATGATGTTGATTCTATATATGCCTTTCAAAATAGCTTCTTTAAAAATAAAATGCAAATATATGTTCATATTGCAAATTTTTATCTTGCCTATCAAAGAAGAATACTCTTCTTTGATCTATGATCGTGACTCCTAACTTTCTTTAGTTTTTATGTACCGTTGAGTTAAATATGTGTTATATATGACCCCACATGTGTTCAACGACAGAGTGGTTAACCTTTCCAAACATGCATTCAAACCTGAAGAACTTAGTTTACTTAGCAAAGGACTGAAATATTGTCCGAATATTCCCATTCCGGTTTGTGTAAGCAATCTGTGTAGCAGTGAACCTATTTGGCCTGTGATTTCCAATGTTTTGACCCCAAAAAACTTATGGGCTAATAAGTTAAATGCCTTATTCAAAGCTTTAGATCAGAAACTCTAAATCTTACAGAAGCTATCCTTGTTAACCAAGAGTTTCAATCCTGGTGATATTTGAATTGTGCTCCTTAAAAGTGTGTGTAGAATAAAACAGTTTTGTGTTCAACAGCAAAATATACCAACAACAAGACAGCTTAGCTATAAGCTCTCTGTTTTCCCCGCTACTAGCAGACATTTACTTTGACAATTTTGAGCAACTAATGTTATCCTCAGAGAATCCATTCATAAAAAAACATTCTCTGCTGGCATAGATATGTCGATGATGTTTTTTGCATCTGGACGGGTTCTGACAGAAATTTAGACAGTTTTTTTGGATTTCCTCAATTCCAGAGATAAACATAAAATTTACCAAGGAATTAGAAGCGGATGGATCCTTAAACTTTCTAGACTTAACTATTACAATTAAAAACAATAGGTTCGATTTTTCTATTTTCAGAAAACAGTGTTATACAGACCAAGTCATTCACCATAATTCTAGGCATCACTTCTCTAAAAAGAATTATTGCCTTCCCACACCATGTTACACAGAGCATATTCTATCCCCATGTCTCAAGAGAACTAAGCATCATAAAATAAAAGGCAGTGAACAATGGATATAGGGAAGAGTTAATTGATAAACTTTACAATAGGAAACAATCCCATTTAGTCAAGTTAGCCATTTATAGTTCTCCTACATCTAGAGAAAACCAGCCACAGTGGCGGTGATTCCCTTTCCTTGGCCACTTGTCATTAAAAGTGCAAAGAATCCTCCCAAAAGAAAAGGTGAGACTGGCCTTCTACAATTAAACCAAATTAAGCGACCTGTTATACCACACGAAGGACCAAGTTGAACCCCTACACAAGAGTGGGGTGTACAAACTCCTCTGCAAAGACTGCAACTGGATCTAGGCCCGACGGGAAGGAGATTTGACATGAGAGTAAAGGAGCACTGAGCATGCTTTAGAAACATCATCTCCACATCACTCTTTGCCAAACACCTGAGAGATTGGGTCCACAGCAACAATTTCATCCCCAAAATCCTGCTTATCGAGAAGAAAGACAATTGCCTCGATGCGCTGAGCAATTAGAAATCCTTCAGCACACAAATTACAGAGAGGACATTTTGACCAAAGATTCTCTTTGCCCTTCACATTCTCTGTTATTCTTTTTTCCCCTTACCCCACTGCCAACTAACCTGACACCAAGCAAACCTTTTCAACAATGTAGTAACCCCTCCTCCCAACCTGCTGTTTAATCACCAGACTAATTACTCAGTGCCATTCTCCCCATCCCCCACCATCTCCAACAATACCCATTTCTCCACTCCTCTGCTAAATAACCAAATGCCAAGCAAAACTTTTTCAACATTGTATTAATCCCTGTTCCCAGCCTGCTACTTTATCACCATTACCAATCCTCCTCCTCCGCCTCCAACCATAACCTTTTTTCCCCCCTCTTCCTACGTCAACCAATCATTTCTTTCCTACCTCCTCTTCCCCTCCACCCAGAGGTAGATATACTGTTTGACCTGTCAATTTTTACCCAAAAATTTTATGCTGTAATGAAACCTAGATCGTAAATAACTTTTCTGTGTGGAAAAACCAAGTTATTTTTCAATTTAATATATATATTTATTTTATCCTGTTTATGGTGTCTATATCTCTTTATCATTCCAAGTAGTATCATAGCAAGTGCATACTAGAAAATAGAAAGGGGCATAGTGATAGTAAATATATCATGTAAGTAAAATAAAACAGTTTCTGGCGTAACTTGGTGGAAAATCTTCATACTGACTTTTAATAATCAAACCACTTTACTTTTCCACATAAACTTTTTAATTTTTACAACCCAGGTTTCGCTATAGCATAACATCATCAGGTGATGATGTCATGCTATAACAAAACCTGGGTTGTAAAAATTAAAAAGTTTATATGGAAAAGTAAAGTGGTTTGATTATTAAAAGTCAGTATCATGTAAGTTCTTTTGAGTTTCCACATTACATATATTTATGAAATATCTTCCACTGCTCTTTGATTGAACATCTTGTCTTCCTTAAGAATTGGTGTACTCCATGTAGGAAACCCCTGGTTTAAGGAATCGGGACCAACAAATGATTAATCCAAAATATAATGTGTATGGAAGTGAATTTAAAGGTGTCAAGAGTGAGCTATTCAGGATTACTTCAACTTGCCCAAAAGCTCCCCACGTTCATTCTGAACTCTTTCTCACCCACAGTTCGCCCAGTCATTGCCAACGCTGCCACAGCACTGGCAGCATCCACTTCTGCCGTCGCCTCATCCTCCTCCCTAAGCCCTCTCCCCTCAGGAGTGATTGGCATCGCCAAAGAGGCGGTCATCTCAGGTGGGTCTGTGGCTGGAGGAGGTCTGGGGGAGGGGAGGCGTGAGGGCACGGAATGCCGGTGCCAGAGGGTGGCGGCACGGAGGGGAGCAGGGAGGGGGGCGGGGGTCTCTGCCAATGCCCAAGAGTACCGACTGGAAGGCCTCCTGTCTGCTGCATCCACCAACCCAAGGCCTTTGCCGCCCCCGAGACCCAACTTCCAGAACGGCGGTATAGGTGGCAGAGTGATGGCCGAGGGAAGGAGGGGACCTCAGCCACGGAAACAGTCCTCGCACGATGGATGGATCCCTCCTGCCGTGAGGCAAACACAGAAGAAGTCCAGTTTGCCTCATGGAAGGAGCAGAGCAAGGTACAAGAAGTGTTTCACACCACAAGTGGCCAAGAACTGCCGCTAATTGCATAAAACTGAGAAAACATTATTAATTTAAGTTGAATGTAACAAACCAATCCAGGTTGAATTGTAAGATTAGATAATTAATGTATTTTCATAATAATAAAACTGTTCATTTCACAGAAGCAATGTCAGTAGTGATAATTGTAAAGTAATACATGCATCAATTTTGAAGTAACTTAAATGCCTAAAATAAAATGTAATGATTGGACAAAAAATCAGTGATGCAATATATTATTCATAGCTCATCAAATGATATTGCACTTTTTATTGTGGTGTTGTTGAATTGATGCAAAATCATTTCAAGTCTGGAAAACCATAAAAATCAGTGAAATACATAATCATAACCCCAATCAAAACACCATGTAGAATGATCCATAGACGATCACTTATTTATGTTGTTTTTGTACTTTTCTAAAATAAGTTACGTAGTTATAGCTTTTTATTCAATTTCAGACATGCCAACTCTCCCGATTTAAGCGGGAGACTCCCGATTTTTCCTTCTTACGTTCTTGATGAACTGTTCAAATTGTGTACTTAGCTTAACATGTTAATAAAGTGTGACATTCATTAAAAATTGGCAAAGTGTCATAAAGGGATTAAGGTGCCATGCAAATATTGTGGTAATTAAAAGTGATTACTTCGTGATACACTTCTAAAAATCTCCCGATTTTTCATTTTTGAAAGTTGGCATGTCCTCCCGATTTTTCATTTTTGAAAGTTGGCATGTCTGCAATTTACATAAATGTAAAATTGAATTTTTTTTCAAATTTGCTTTTTCCTTGAATTGAGCCAGCATTCATCTGATCTGCAATATTTTTCTAATTTGTATTGAAAAAAGTTTCTTCACAATATGTAAAGCTAATTAACTGTGGTTTAAATTTATAAAAAAATAACCATCAGACTGTAATGATTTAAAATTCTCATTTCTTTGGATATCTGATATTTATTTATGAATAGCCATAATAAAGCCATCATATTTTAGGGACAGTTGAAGGAATCCCCCTATCATCACTTTAAAGATAACATAATTTTGGGTCAGCTCCAATCAGTACAAAAAACTTCTTGCATTATGTTACTATGATTCTAGGTTTTTCTATTTAAGGTCTCTTTTTGTTCACTCATAGCAATTTTCAATACTTTGGTGGACTTGTTGTTATCCAGCTTAATTCACGCAGTTCAATTTGTCTTCTCATGTTGATAATGTTCAATGTTCATTCAAGATAATGACTAAATAGTAACATGAACTTACAACTCAAATTCACTTTGTGTCTGGATATCATGAGAAATCATCCAAAATGTTGGTTCAATAAATGTGATATTGTAGAGCTAAACATGTAATAAGCTCTATATGGCATGTGAAATTCACTCATCATGGTAGGAAGGCCAGTTTCATGCTATTCTAATTATAGTTTCTCAGGAAGTCGTAATCCTAAAAAGTTGCTTATCTTGGTTGACTGGCATCCAAGGGTGTCAGCCAGGTTTGAAACTGGACCCTCTGGTCAGTAGCCAAATGCCCCACTCACTTGACTGGTATTCCACCATGCATCCAAATATTTCTCCTCCATTCTCTTTGTGGAACATGATGTGAAGCCTAGAAAACATTTCTCTTGACATTTATGATAATGGATCTGCTCTCCAAAGGAAAAGACTTGTCCCTCTAACAATGAGTGTATCTATGCACCCCACTAAAAGAGTAAAAAATTTAAAAATCATGCAGTTTTTAATTTACTTCCTTCAGCTCGAGCTCAGTTCCATCAAAGGACCTGCGCCTCCAGTCTCAGGCACCAAACAAGGCCTGCGCAGCTGTGCGCTGTGTTTCGATTATGGAGACACTAATGGAAGTGGGTGGAGCAACTCAGGATGAAGCGATTCAGATGGAGGGGGGGAAGGAAGGTTGGGTGGGGCGGGGGAAGGGGATTGGCAGAGGAGCTGTGCCTGGGAAGGGGGAGAGGGGCGATGACGGGAGGGGTCGGAGGAAACACCATGGCAAGCTCAAGAGGCGACGGGAGAGGGGGACAACACCTGACTGGATACGAAGGGTTCTGGAAGTGGCTCGGAGAGGAGATGTGGATGAATTGGTAAGGCTCCTAGTGAATGGTAATGCACTTAATGTTTACTCATATCTGGGCATAAGGCATGGCATAAGGGGAAGAAGGGTTTAAACATTGGTAAGATGACCACAGAATACTGTTTAATAATTTCTAGAGAATTCTTCTGCTGTAAAAAACAGGCTTTAAGAAGATATTTCAGCAATCTATTTAAGAGAGCGCATTAATGAACCATCTGTGCATTTCAAGGCTGATTATTCTGGAATTATTGTCAGAATATGAAAGATAATGATGCATTAACGGCAAGTTATGTTCATATTTGTGAAAGTAAGGGCTAACCCTTTTATGATGACTGCAGAAATCATAATTTAAAGGTCAGACAAATATAATAGTATTGCCTCAAGGGCATTGGATAGATTGAGGACAGTTAATGATTATGAAGGATTAAAAGTACATATTGGCAACTTTTCTTACCTCTGTGATTCATTTTTATGACTTGTATAAGTAATATAATTTAAAGTCTCTATCCTATTTGTGAAGGGAGGATGCTGCTTGAAGCATTCCTGGGAACTATAAATTGGTAGTTTGCATGTGTCAGGAATAGTTTTAACCTCTAGGAAAGGAGAAATTTACCATTTGAGTTTCTCTATTCACAAATATGCATAAATATTAATGCCACTGCTTTTCCATCTGTCAGATACAGCAGTGTTGTGCTATAATGTTGTATATTTTCAGTCAGAGGTCTAAGTAATGAAATGTTTCATGACAGAGACAGTTGAAAATTATTTCCAAGAGAATGAAGTGTTATGTGTTATTTCTCCAGTGATCTTTTGTCATATCCAGATGCATGTTTCTCAAAACCACAAATCAATACACAAATCCTCTGAATTCAGTCCTTAACTTTTAATGTTCAACTTTCAAATAATCATAGTGTGCATGATATAGACAGGTAAAATTCTGCACCATTTATTACCGTCAGCAGACTCAGGTAGTTTAAATTGCAAGGACTTGCAAACTGAATTGTAGCTTCATGGAATCGGTCCCTGGTGGATTAAGTCCTTCGATAATTCCAAATATTGCTCTTCTTCCCCCTTCAGAGCCACTGTTTGGGTGGCATGGACCCTACGTTGGTTCGAAATCTCTCCGACCATTCCGGGAACAATCTGCTGCATATGGTGGCTGGCCGAGGCCATGTGGCTGCCCTCGCCTGGCTCTGCGGAGCCGGTTCAGATCCCACCAATTCTCAAGCATCACCATCAAGCAGCAATGCAGTGCCTGCATGCGGGAGCCTTCTTGAGGCTGCACTCCTTGATGAAAACAGAGCAGGCCTCACACCAATTGGTGTGGCTATCAAGGTAAACTTAACTTTCATGCTCTCTATTTTTGGATCATATTTTAATCCCATGTTAATTCCCTTCTAATGCTCGTTTCGCAGTATTAAAAAAATCAGTAAATGTCATGTGTAAGGCATAATGTTTGCAATGCCATGCATAATGTTTGTTTATTATAAAAACCAGTGAGGAATTTGAAGACCAGTCTGCTTAAAGTAAGCTTGGGAGAAGGGATACCTTTGGGAAATATGTGAATTTGAAAATCACTCTGGAACAAGAAATGGGGTAGCATTTGCCATGTGTATCATTATTCTCTCAGTTTTTTATTCCTTTGTTCATAATAGAGGATATTAAATGCCTTAGTGTCTGAGACATAGGATCATGATGCTAGCTTAGTTATATGTGTGACTGTAGATCTTTAGTTTAATGTTTTCTACTGATTACATTTACTTTGGGGCTGCCATATTCTTTTACCACCAATTGTTTTTTCCTGGCTACGTGATTTGTTTGAGCTTTCTGAGGAAAATATGTACTGCTATTCACTTTATGGTAGTTCTGTGTTATTGTAAAACCCTTATAAAAATGGCTGAAAAATGGAAAAATCAGACTTTCCATTGCTAAAAATCAAATTAATCATACAGACTGAAGAAGGAGAGTTTCCATATGTATCAGTTTATATAACAACCATATTTCCTGCATATTTTGGTTTTTCGTGCTTAATCTTGTATTCATTAGCATCAATAATTGAGAGTTAACTGTACTTGTTATGTTATGCCATTTATGACCAGGATGCATTTTATGTCATTTGCCTTTTGCCAATATCCATTAAGTGGCTTAAGATATATTTTCTCTATTCCGATAATATGAAACATAAAATGTATGACATTTTAGAATGGCCGTGTTGGAGTTGTGGAATGGTTGCTGCGACAAGGAGAGGCAAGGTTGATGCCAAATGCAAGCATGGGTAATGTCAGTGGGTCAGCTAACACTATCAGCAGAAGGCTTTGGCCAGGGATGCCCATATCGGAGGGTCCAGGGGTTGGTGAACCGTCACCATTACATTTAGCTGCCAAATATGGACAGGTTAGTACTCAATTATCAATTTTTGTATTTAATTTTCAAAGTTGCACATTGAAAATTATCTGATTTTTTTAATGACCAGAACCAATGCTATTAATAGGGGTATGTTTTTTTAGATTAACTTGCAATCAAAAAATTATATGTGTCTGTGTTGTGTACAGACTGTTGAATGGTCTTGGCTTGAATAAAACAATTTTACTTTTATTTTAATTTTTATTTTAATTCTACTTCTTGTACTAATTCTGTAAATATTCACATTCGAGCCACTGACACTTTTCCTTAAAATAATTTTGCATTCAGAGTAATTTGTTATCAGAATCCTGACCTGAAACCTAGCTTTTTGTTGAAAATATTTATTTTTGAGGCAATTTTACTTTTATTCACAATTGTGCCACTCATATAAATGATTTAGAAAATCATATCCTTGACCATTAAGTACCTGCAGACATGAGAGTCATTCCATTCAAAATAATTCATTTTTTTCCACTCATTATGCCAGGACTTCATTAAAAACATTTTATGGGTTACCTTATATAAATAAAATGAACCGAAACAACATTTTAACTTATTTTTATTAATCAGGTAATGGAACTGCTCAATTTATTTTATTCATAGGATCGTCTCTTGCGGTGGCTACTTAGGAGATCTGGCTTTCAACGGCGAAGGCCTTCTCAAGTTGCCATGGTGAATCCAACACAAATGAATAGGGCTCTCAATCGAAGCCTTGACTCTGGTTTGAACCATGGTGGTGGAGATTGGGAAGAGAGGGATGAAGACAATGCCATTTGGCGAGAATTACTGCTGCATTCACCTCTTCACAGGGTAAGTGGTCAATCCTCTAAGAAATACTGCATTTAATCCATACAATGTTTGTTTGGTTGATTCAAGAAGTGAGCCAGATACTACATTGTAATCATGGGAGCTGCATATTTTATTAGATTAATAAACCAGAACACTATACTATGGTTGGTTGCTCAGAAATTTTAAAGCATCAGCATCATTCAGACATGTTTAAAACCCTTGAGCTAATGGTGAAACATTTTTATCATTTCAAGCATTCATTTTGTACCAAGAAATAGCATTAATATAATTCTGTGGAATGATTTATTAGTATATTTATTAGATCTGTGGGCAATTTCATTGCATATGACCTGATCACAGATAATTACGTTTTCAAAGGTGTTATTAATAACCATTTCAACAGCATACATATTGAATGCAAATAATGGTTTTAATGCATATAAGTGATATTGTATCACTTTCTTGCAAAAATATATTCATTAAATATGCAGTTACCATCTGACCTATCTAAAGGGTAAGAGTGGAAATATATAAGAATATTGGGAAAAAAATATGACTTGGTCTCGGGTGGAATCAACAAGATATTGTCATCAATTTTTGTGAGCAAGATTTAACTCAACAACTTTGTATATCCTGCAGTGAGTTTCTTTACTCTGTGCTACAAAGGAAAGTTAATGACTTTTTTAAGCCCAGTTTATTTTATAAGTTATTGTACATAATTTTTGGAGGGAAAAAATCATAATGAATTAGTTTCAATGAGAATGAGCTATTTTTTATTAGAAAATTATGGGTGCCCCCATTTGCAACCCATTTAAAAGTGTATTATTTTTGGAAATCATGTATTATTGAATGGGCAAAATATATTCTACATTACAATCAAGGAAGATCAAAAGCTTATGAAAGTGTGATGAGGGTAGAAGTGATTACAAGACTAGATAAGTAATTTCCAATGTGAGTTAGCATTTCACCCTATAAACATGATGCACACCAATAAATAAATATATACTTTATACTGGGTATTATTGATTTTACATTTATTACAGGATTTAGATTTGAAATTTGGCCCAGGGCCAGGTGTCCGGGACACAGATGTAACTCCCGAGAGGTATGTGCCTGGAATAAACCAACGTGACCATCGGGGCCGAACACCTCTTCACCTGGCAGCCAAAGCTGGAAACACTAATACTTGTAGGATTCTTCTATCCCATGGAGCTGACATTTCACTTAAGGTAGGTTTGGTGAAAGCTTAAAAATAGGTCGCAATCCTGGAAAAAATTCAGTCTGTAGTTATGTAATTTCATGTAATTTTTTCAACGATAGGAAAATAAAAACAGCTATGCTTCAAAGTTTAATATTTTTAAATGCAAGGAAAATGCTCAAGAGCCATTTCACTTTTATGTTTTAGAACATTTCATTTTTGCTCATCAGAACTTTAATGTTTTATGGTAAGAATATTTGCCATATATATGTATGAGTATCCATATATGCATTCATCTCTATTGAAAAAATGTCAAGGGAATATGGTGAAAAGATTAGGGCAGCAAGTTTAGGCAAAGCAAGAGAGTATGATGTTAGACCAACACAAATGGTATCATTGAAAAAAATACAGTATTATATCAATTTTGTGGGGAGGTACATTTTTTTTGTCTAAAAATAACCGAAAAATGAAGGAACAGTGATTTTTGGTCCAAAATATTTTAGGTTTTATTTCAAAAATGTTTGCTCATAGCCATCAAAAAGTGAATGTTATTAAAGATATGTATATACTTAATGAGCATTGAAATTTTAACTTAAATATCTTGTATGAAAGCGATGAAGTTTTTTTTATAATGGATGTTTTTAAATTCATTTTTTGTGCTACCATAACTCAATGCCAAAGAGTTTGTCATTTGAGAAAGAGCACTTGAAACTGAAAAATCTATCATCCCTTTCCTAATGCTCTATGTATTTGCCATCAATTTATAGCACAATGAGGATATGCAAATCAATGAATTTTCTGTGTGATTATACCTATGGATTTGTTTGTATTTTCTATGAAGTGTCGATGAATCCCATCCTCTTTGAGTTAAGATGGAAAAACAATGCAATAGGGCAAAATTTTGACATTTTGCAACAATGATGGATTTGTTGTGTGGCAAAATAGCATGACACTCTGGATCGAGTCCATGCAGACATTACATGGGTTGTCTCCTCATGAAAGAAAACTTCATTCATTCCAATGATAGTAACAAATTTAGTTCACCATAGGTATTAACAAATATGCATATTTAAATACTTAGCTGGTCTAGTGTATAACTTCTCATCTTTGTTTATCATTTTCTAAACATAAGAAGTGGAAAGCATGACTTTTTAGCATGTTGTTAAATTTGTAAATCATGGGTAAAAATAATAGATAATTGTTCAGTGGAGAAAATAGACAAGCAGTAATTACATTATATTTAATTGCAACACATGATGAGAATCGTAAATTTTCGATTGCAGAGTGAACTTGGAAGGAAAGCGAGTGGTTGTGCACTTTCTCGAGGCCATACTGCTCTGTCATCATGGCTGTCTTTATGGGAAGCTGCTCTCAATTTGGCATCTCAGCTAGCATCAGCCACAGAAGCACTTGCAGATGCACAAAAGCAGAACCAAGAACTCAGGGGCCACTTCAGGTAAGTGACAAGTGTGAAATGGTCGGATCAAATGTATGAATTGAAGTGACCTAAAATGTTTTGCAGCAGTTTATGTTAGCTCTCCTTTTTTTGCGAATACTTTTATTAGTACTAACAAGCACCCTATCCCGAATTGTACACACCTGTTTACATTTCGATAGCGTTAACAGAAGAAGGGAAATAATGTTAAATTAAGCAGTATGTATGCTGCTTTGAATCAAAATTAATTACAACACATTGCAGCATGTATTATATGATTTTGTATCAACCTCAAGTTATAAATCACAAAAATAGGCTCTGTTATATTAAAAATTATATTTACTGCATCTGGAGACCCTGTATTGAAGCCAACTCCCCATTAAGTTTCAAAACTTTTTGGAAAAAAGTTGTTTTTCCTAATTTCAAGCATTCTGGGGAAGCCTGCTTACACAGAGAATATATAATAAATGCATTGTGTCATCTTCATGCCACTTATCACTGCAATCCCATGTCTGAATGATATGAAACACTAGGAACGGGTTTACCAAGTTAAATGGAGGCCAAACTATTGAAATGTGAGCTCTCTGATTTTTTAAAAGCAGTTTTGTCATCCCTTTTCATTCACCACTCTCATAATTAATTAAACAACATTCATTTAATTTTTTCCTGCTCCCTATCAGATGTATGCCATGTTCATGCCATGTTTCAAGCCGCTGGATCAGTTGTCTCTACATTTACTTCATTGTAATTCAAAAATGAAAACATTGCAATCTGTGATTGAATTTTATCAAACACCCGTTTAATTGATACATGTAATTTTTTACAGAACCTATGAATTAGGTAGATTAAGTTAAACAATTGGTATTCAGTTTTTTATTAATATTATCTTCTTGTCATTGCACCAAAAAAATACACATTGTTACTTATATACTTAATGACACATCATCCCTGAGTAATGAAAGAAAATAAGTCTTCAAAAACTAAAGAGCATATTTTTAAAATACAGCAATTCATTTCCAGAATCAGGTACATTCTATATCTCTTTCTTCTTCTCTACCTAAAGACTAGTCATTGTAATCATTGTCCCAAAGCAGGTACTCTTCAGTTTCTGCAAGAACTTTGGAAATACAGCTTATTTTGAACCCTATGTCACACAGCACATTTTAAACCTCTAGTGTTAATGCAGGTGTTATTTTCACAACCAATTTTGATGAAAAGTAACAGCTTACATTTGGGAAGATTCTTCCAAATGCACATAATCATCATCAACTTTACAGAAAAGTGTATTTGTGGCATATATTATTCATTTCTGTAGGTTTTGATAAGGATGAGAAGTTGAAAGCCTTGTATGGTTAATGGACTAGTTCCAATTAAGCATCAATAAACTACGCAGTACATTCATGTAATAGTTTACTCCCAAGTCTAATCTTGAATATTGGGTACAGGAGACATGTAACTACGCTCAAAAAAATGTTAAAGGGCTTGCAAAAACCCTTTTACAAGTCAGTCAGTACTTTTTATTTCATATCTGATGTTCTGCTTAAGGTATATGCAGTAATCATGGTCACCCAAACACTTCAGTGTAAATTTGAAGACTTATTAAACAATATGAAAATATTATTATGACCAATGTCCACTGATCAAAACTGTTAGAAATTTCTAACAAGTGTTACAGTGAGTTCGCTGAGAGCGTATGCCAGCCATGAATTTTATCAGTTGATTCCATTTTGAAACCTAAGCAGTTTTGAATAAAATATTTCTTTTTTTTTTCTATTTTAATATGAACTGTGCACCTGTTTTACTACTTTATTATTAAGGCATTAATTTATTGATTTTCCAATTGGATTTATTTTGCAGAACAATAAATAATTGCTTTTTTCTTTTCGCCCTTCAATTATTTTGTGCAGGGAAGTACTCATGGTGGGAAAACGATTGGCCAAAGAGAGGGACGAGATGTGTCGGGAGTTTGGGGAAGCTGTTAGTGGAAGGGGAAGTGGCGTGTCCGAGCACCTCCTTATATCGCGTCTGCACAAAGCCCACTTTTCCGGAAGCCTTGCTGATATGGAGCACCGGCTTTTGCTGGCCGAACAGTGGTGGCGTAAGGAGGCCAATGGAAGGGGTAGAAATGCTTCAACCACCAATCCAAATCCCAGTACCGCAAATGCTACAACACCAGGCAGCATGAATAATGAGAAGGAAGCACTTCACCTGCTCACGTATGAAAATTATTGCAATTTTATTAGTACATATCTACTTCATAGGTTGGCAATGTGGAATGTAAACCTAGAATGTCTCTTGCCAGTAGGATAACCCAGGAGTGAGTGTCAGTTTTGAAAAAGATGGGATTAATACCTATTAAGTGAAAGTATTTTTCTACCTTGGAAACAATCCTTAGACATTTTAATTATTTGGGTATTTTGTACACACTATTCCGTACAATGATAACGCGAAACAATATGTGTAGGCAAGACTATATATTTAATTCAAATTGAAATGTTGTTTTGACTCTTAATCTTACTATCATTGTACCAAATATTGGTGCTTATGAATTTTCACGATAAATATTTTTCTTACAAGTCCATCCCACTTTTAGCTACCCCAATTCTTTAAGGTACATTTCCCAAACAAGCATTGATAATGGGTATGAATGATTTACTTGATAAAGTGACCACTTGCACAAAGTGACATGAAAGCTGTGTATGACAGAGGTATATATTACTTACCATAGCCAAGTTTGTACTAAGGTTTCAGCATTGGTAATTTATTTTCTTTTCCTCCCAGATAATCAAGATTCTACTGTAATATTACTTTTCATTTTGTTAAAGCATTACTTGGTGATATGTACTGATCTATTTAAATGAAAATGATTTGATTCCTCCAGTTTTTATGCATCATTAACTTCGTCAACTGTGGTAGAAATTTCATTAGTTTAAAATAAAAAACCGAAGTGATTCCATTCTGTAAATGATCATGTTTTACTCATC
The DNA here is from genome assembly GCA_037158775.1 of Hetaerina titia. Taxonomy (NCBI): domain Eukaryota; kingdom Metazoa; phylum Arthropoda; class Insecta; order Odonata; family Calopterygidae; genus Hetaerina; species Hetaerina titia. Next base: position 63,409,544 of record CM073776.1, on the reverse strand, counting down.
TCTACGGATACATCATAAATGGACTTAAAAATTACAAATGTTTTAGATGCATACATGAGTAAAAAAATAGCCATAAGTCAATTTTAGTGAATGAAGGTGTAAACCTTGGTTGTAAGTCCTCTTAACATGCTAGCCTTTCAAACAAATGGCTACTGAACATCTTTGGTATAATAGTTTGATAAATGTTGATTCACACGAAACATGCATTTCCCCACCAGGTGTGCACTGGCCGAAGCTGAGTCTGATGCTGGGGAAGTGGTCAGAGTGGAGGGTGTGGGCGAGCTGTCATCTTCAACCTCATCTGCTTCTTGTTCATCGGCTTCATCTTCATCATCATCATCTTCGTCTCGGCCGTCATCAAGGGCGTCTTCCCCCAGCTCATCCTGCTCTGCTGAAGGTGAAGATGAGGAGGAGAGGAAACTAATGGCCTTGTCCCTCGATGCTGTGTACAGCGAGATTGAGGAGAGGGAGGAAACACGAAGGAAGTCTTGTGACTTTGGCTTGTTGCTGGGGATTGGAGAAGGAGTTGGGTATGTTAACTTTTTTGGAAAATATTTGGTGTTAGGAACTTGGTAATGGCATCATGGGGAAGAGCTAGAAATGATGTGCTTTTGGTACTTTTAGTGTAGTGTTTAAGCATTCCACGTTTTTCCATTTTTATGAATGAATGGGCTTGTGTGTTCTGATGACCCCTAGAACTGTGCTGGTGGGAGTAATAATAATTGCTCCTGGTAGGGTCACCCATGCCAGATAGGTCAAAGGTTAGGAGCCAGACGAAAGGTAGTCCACGCAGCATATGTTCCTTAGTGTGGCGGCTGCAAAGGCGTCTGACCCCAGTGGGGTGGCCATTAAGTGATGGTGTCATGTTAAAAACACTGTTGAGGAAGGCAATGCAAACCACCTCAATTATTATTCCCAAAAAAATAATGATGGACAACATAGAGAAATTGAGTCCTGGCAACTGCAGGACTCGGCCCAAAGGGCCATATGTCATGCCTGGCAGCGGGGAGGCAAGGCTTCCGCGGTCATCATCCTACGGAACCCTTGTGGGGGAGAAATAACAGCAGCAGGACAGAAGACTAAAGTAGTTAGCATAGGAACATGAAACGTCAGGACAATGTTGAGGACCGGCAAATTAGAAAATATTAAGCGAGAGATGGGAAGATGTAATATAGATGTTTTAGGTCTCTGCGAGGTGAGATGGAAGGATAGCGGGGATTACTGCAGTGATAATTATAGAATAATATACAGCATCGGAGACGAGAGCCAACGAGGGGTTGCCGTAATATTAAAAAGAGGGGTAGGAAGAAGCATAGTCAACATAGAGCAAGCAACTGATAGAATTTTACTTGTAGAGATTAAAGCAGAGCCGACGAACTTGGTCATTGTTCAGGTATACATGCCACCAAGCAACCACAAGGAGGAAGAAGTCGATAGGATGTACGATGAGTTAGAGGATATAATCGCGTGTGTTCCTGCAAGGAAACATTTGATAGTGATGGGGGATTGGAATGCAACGGTAGGCGAAGGAAGAGATGGGGGGTGGTGAGGTGGGGGACTATGGGTTAGGCACGAGGAATGAATGCGGGGAGAAAGCAATTAAATTCTGCAGGAGACAGGTGTTAGTCATCGTCAACACATGGTTTAGACACCACAAAAGGCGTAGGTATACATGGAAAATGCCAGGTGACTCAGAAAGGTATCAGTTAGATTATATTATGTTAGGCAAAGGTTTAGGAACAGTGTGATAAATTCGCACAGTTTCCCAGGAGTGGATGCGGACTCTGACCACAATTTAGTTGTTATGAAATGTAACGTCCGTTTCAAGAAGATAAGGCAAGGGTGGCGGGTTAGGAAATGGAATGTAGAAGTATTAAATGGATCAACGAGAAAGGAGTATCAGCAGGCTGTAGAGAAAATGATGGCAGACGGTAAAGAACTGAGGTATCAAGGAATGTATCAAGCAAGGGATATGGGAAACCGCAAAAGACACTATAGGAACCATTAATGGGAAAAGGATAAGGAAACAATGGGTAACAGATGACATAATTGCAAAGATGGATGAGAGAACGAGTTGAAAAAATGTAAACACAGAGTGAGGCAAAATGAAGTATAAAGAGTTAAACAATGAATTGAGATGGGTAACAAATAAAGCAAAGGAAGAATGGTGGAAAACGCAATGCGAGAATATGAAAAGTTTACAGAAGGGTGAAATTGGTGCCCTATACAGCAAGGTTAAGTTATTATCGGGAAGTAAGAAGGCAAGATCTGTGCTAACAGTTAAAGATAAGTGGGGTAAGATAATAGTTGAACCAGGAAAAATCCAAGAGAGATGGAAGGAATATATAGAAACACTGTATGGTAAAGAACTTAGGCCAACAAGGTTACACATAGAAAAGGAACATGACTTAGAAGAAGATAGCTTAGGTCCAGGCATAATCGACGATGAAATAGAAAGGGTATTAAAGGAGATGAAAGCAAATAAGGCTGTGGGGGTGGACAACATCCCTGTAGAACTGTTGAAATGTTTAAGAAAATGTGGGAAGAAGGCCCTATATGGACTGATTCGTAGTATCTATGAGGAAGGAATCTGGCCGAAAGACTTTGTCAGATCAGAGTGGTTTGTGTTGGTTCCTATTCTGAAAAAAGTATAGGCTACGTCATGTGAAGTCAACAGAACAATAAGTTTGATATCCCATGCTACTAAAGTCATTCTCAGGGTCATCAACAAAAGGATAGAGAGTAAGGCAAATGATTACTTAGGGGATGATCAGTTTGGATTTAGGAAAGGAAGAGGTACGTGTGATGCCATTGCAGTAATGAGATCACTAATCGAGAAGAATATAGAATACAATCAGGATGTATTTGCCTGTTTTTTAGATTTCGAAAAAGCATTTGATAGAGTGAATTGGGAAAAATTAATGACTGTTTTGTAGAAAATAAGAATGGATTGGAGGGACAGGTGGCTAATCCAATCCTGTACATACCTCAGACTACTTGGGTGTAAGTGGGTGATGGAGCATCCGGATGGGCAGTGTTAGGAAGAGGTGTAATGTAGGGTTGCCCATCATCACCGGTGCTGTTCAACGTGTATGTTGAGGAAATGGTTAAAGAGGCATAGGAAGAACTGGAGGTAGGAATGAAAGTCGGAGGGGAATTTGTAAAATTAGTTAGGTTTGCTGATGACCAAGTTGCTCAGTCAGCCAAGGGTTTGCAAGTATTGCTGAGTGAATTGGAGGTTCAGTGCGATAGATATGGAATGAGAATCAATATTAATAAAACAAAGGTTATGCAATTTTCCAGAAAGAAAAAGGCTAAGTTAAACATAAAAATAGGAGGGGAAAAAATTGAGCAGGTAGAACAGTTTACATATCTCGGAAGTGTTTTGGCCAAGTATGTAGGGACTTAAGGAGAAGAATTGCGCTCGGCAAGGAGGCTTTCTCAAGGAGGGAGTTGATGACAGGGCCGTCAAGTAGGGAGGTTAAGAAAAGACTCGTAAAAACTTTGATATGGAGCGTAGCTACGTATGGCATGGAGCGTGGTCACTGAAGCAGGATAGACATAGATTGGAGGCTTTTGAAATGTGGGTGTGGAGAAGAATAGAGAAGGTGAAATGGATCAAAAGGAAAACAAATGAAGAAGTACTAGGGCTCGTGGGTGAGGAGAGTTAGGAAAAATGAATGAAAGGCATGTTGAAGAAGGTAATAGAGGGGAACATGTTAGGCAAACGAGGAAAGGGGAGGAACAGGATAGGGATGTTGGACGGGATGAAGGGAGGAAAGAAGTACACAGAGATGAAGAGGGACCTGATGTAGAGTAGGTTGCTGGATTGGGTTTAGTTTGGAGTTGTGTCCATCCAAAAACCTGCCTTAACTGGTAGATTACCTAATAATAATAATGCTTTCATTATATCTCTATCTCTAAGGGTTCCACTGAGTGATGCACCTTGCGTACAGCTTAGAAATTAGAGAGTTTGCACTATATCTTCCTTTACACCCAAATTGGTGCATTGCTTTTATGTTCAAGTCATCATCAGTGGCCTTACCTGAAAAAAAATATAATGAAGCCAATCCAAAAAGAAAGTCATTCATAATCAATTGGAGGCTAAGCATACAAGGTGGAGATTCTAACATTTCCATGATATTTTGGAGCATATACAATTTTGAAAGGAGCATAGAAGACAAAAACATATGCAAACTGTTGTTGGGCAAAATTGCTAAGAATTCCTTGCATTAATTAGCGACTTAATCAACCAGGATAAATTCTCTTCATGGTAGACCAGCTTTTATTCATATTAAACATTAATGGCCTAGCTAGGACAGTCAAAAGAATTGCCTGTTTTCTGGCGAATTAGTAGTGTATAGAGAGATATTGGCAGTCTAATAGAGATGCATTGGTTACTGGCCCTGGGCTATTCAGTAATGCTGCAAGTAATGGCATTTAGAGTTAAGTCTTCAAAAATATTTGTGATAAACTTTAGGAAGTAGAATTGTCCTCTCCTATACAGCATTAATAATAATGAACTAAATGTGGAATTCATAAAATATCTATGCCCCACTCTTACTCATGATCTCTCCATCGTAAGAATGATGCCTAGGTGGTTATTCCAAAACCAAAGCTGCTTACCTGGAGTATGCAGCAAGTATCATCTTGAGATGGGTTTAATAAAAAGATAGATTGTGTGCAGCGTAGGATGCGAAAATTTTTTAAAGGAGTAAATGACCAAATAGCTATGTGATAAACATATTGAAGGAATTGGGATGGGACCAATTTTAAAATCAAAGAATAACTTTTAAACTGAATCTCTTAAATAAATTTGAAATCATGGGAAGAATCAACCCATCTGTCCTCCCACAAATGGGGAAAGCATTATTATAAGGTAATCTAATGGTTAAGGTAGGTTTTTGGATAGACAGTACTATCAAATAAATATCTTGTAACTCCTAACAAAACACAATTGAGCAACCTACTCTACATTAGGTCCCTCTTCATCTCTGTGTACTTCTTTCCTCCATTCATCCCAACCAAGATCCCTATCCTGTACCTGCCCTTTCCTTGTTTGCCCAACATTCTCCCCTCTATTACCTTCATCAACATCCCACTGCTGGTCAATACGCCTTTCATCCATTTTTCCTGCCTCCATAGGATTTCTCTCAACAAACCCCTCTCCTCACCCACCATCTCCAGTACTTCCTCATTTGTTTTCCTCTCGGTCCATTTCACCTCCTCCATTCTTCTCCACACCCACATTTCAAAAGCCTCCAATCTACATCTATCCTCCTGCTTCAGTGACCACATTTCTGCACCATACATAGCTACGCTCCATATCAAGGTTTTTATGAGTCTTTTCTTAACCTCCCTACTCAACTCCCTCCTCCTTGAGAAAGCCTCCTTGCCTAGTGTGATTCTTCTCCTTACGTCCCTACTACTTTGACCATGTTGGTCCAAAACACTTCCGAGATATGTAAACTGTTCTACCTGCTCTATTTTTTCCCCTCCTATTTTAATGTTTAGCTTAGCCTTTTTCTTTCTGGAAAATTGCAAAACCTTTGTTTTATTATATTGATTCTCATCCCATATCTATTGCACTGAATCTCCGATTCAATCAGCAATGCTTGCAGTGCCTTGGCTGACTGAGCTTGGTCATCAGCAAAACTAACCGATTTTATGAACTCCCCTCTGACTTTCACTCCCACCTCCAGTTCTTCCAAGCCTCCTTAATTTATTTCCTCCACATATACATTGAACAGCACCGGTGATAATGGGCAACCCTGCCTTACACCACTTCCTAACATTACCCATCCGGACTCTCCATTCCCCACTCACACCCAAGTAGCCTGAAACATGCACAGGTTGTGGATTAAAATTCCTGTCCCTCCAATCTATTCCTATTATCTGCAATATACTCTTTAATTTTTCCCAATTCACTCTTATCAAACGCTTTTTCGAAATCTATGAAACGGGCAAATACATCCTGATTGTATTCTATCCTCCTCTCGATTAGTGATCTCATTCCTGCAATGGCATCACGCCTACCTCTCCCCTTCCTAAACCCAAACTGATCATCCCCTAAGTAATCATTTGCCTTACTCTCTATCCTTTTGTTGATGATCCTGAGAATGACTTTAGTAGTGTGGGATATCAAACTTATTGTTCTGTAATCTTCTTCTACGTCATATTCCTTCTCTATGTCTAACCTTGTTGGCCTAAATTCTCTACCATACAGTGTTTTTATATACTATATTCCTTCCATCTCTCTTGGATTTTTCCTGGTTCAACTATTATCTTACCCCACTTATCTTTAACTGTTAGCACAGAT